>CM019164.1:1042907-1064100 GCA_009733165.1 Naja naja | reverse complement strand
TTCAATCCCTCCCACCTCCTCAACACAGAAATAACTCACGCTGTAATAAGCACGTTGAATGGAAATCCACCTGACTTTGAAGTTGCATCTGTGTGTCTGCTGTTGGAGTCTGGAGAGGAGGGAGCTTCTGCAGGTGGATTTGCCTATCTGCTGGCACTGGGGTCCCCAATGCCATCCCCAGACCTCTGGAGCTTGGCATCCCTGCCAGGCTTCATGAGCAGTTCCAGCTGCCTGCAAGAACTGAACTGTGAAGCCTGGCTTGTCAGGAAGCAGGCACACTTAGGGAACCTCCCGGCCCACATTGAAGACAGCCCAGCAGCCATTTCTGGATAACATGTCTGCAACCCCACCTGTCCATTCATAGCTGAGGCCGCAAGTGATGTCTTCCCCTTGTGTTGCAGGCAGTGCAGTCACATGGACCCCCTTGAGGGAGCTGAGACAAAGTGTTCTGTATCTGCACATTTGTGGCTCTGGTTGGTTTTGCCAGTTTCTTGAGACAATCTGTTCCACCTATCAGCCCTCAAACTTCCTTTGGCTTCCATAGCCACCTTTAATTTTGTTTTAATGGGCTGGCTATCTTGGTTGATCAAGTGCACTTGACCCTGAAATTCCCAGGCCTGTCCCTGGCTTAATCCCTGTAACTGAAAGGGCTTCTATCTGGTAGTTTGGAATTCCTTCTTGCCAGGAATTCTTTCTTTTCCCAGGAGAATTCAGGTTCTTCAGGGGAAGAAATTGCCTGGAGGGAACCAGGATCTTCTGGGACCACCATGATCATCTGATCCTCTGCAATGTGCAGGAGAAGCAGCCGGCCATCCTGGGGAGGCAGCTGTCCAGGCAAAGCCCTTCCAGAGCAGGGCTGGGATTCTACCAGTTGGACTGGTTCTATAGAACTGGTTGTTATGATGCTGTGCAGTTTGGAGAACCAGCAAATCGTGCCCCTGGCCTCTCTCAGTCAGTCCTTATCGTGCATGCAACATCAGCACATGCCTGGCATCACCGACTGAATTCTTCCCTGCCCACTCACCAAGGTATTTCTTTTTTACCCTCCCAATGGTCAGCTGTTTCTATGATCAGCTGTGCTGGGATTCCCTTGCTGTCTTACTGCTTCGCCCAGGAGGCTTCCTGAGGCCCAGGAAGGCAAGAAATGGAGGGGTGCCCTGCTCCATTTTAGCCTTCCTGGGCCCCAGCCTGAGGCAGCTCCCAGGAGGCTCCCTGAGGCCCAGAAGGCCCAAAACACAAAGGAGGGTGCTGCAAAACAAAGAAGCCACGCCCACCCAGTCACATGGCCACACCCACCTAGCCACGTCCACAGAACCGGTTAAAAAAAATTTGAACCCCACCCTGCTCCAGACATGAACAGCCCCAGATTCCTTAGAGATTCTTCCAGCTTCACCTCTTTTCCTCTCCAGCGAGCAGCCATGACTTTCCTTGAAGAGCCCTTGGACCCCACTGGCTTCTGCAGATGTTCTTGGATTTCCCCCTGATTGTTAAGGTTTGAGGCTGCAAAATTTCCAAAATTCAAAATTCTCTTTTTAAGATCCCAGCTGACAACACCATCTTTACCATTAAGATTCTCTTCCCATAGTATCTTCTTCAATATTTCTTTTAGTTCATCAGAATCAACCTTTTTAGTCTAGCTTTTTGCCAAATGATTTTTCTAAAATCAAGAGTTCCGATGTGGCCAACCTGCATCCCACCTCTTTAGAACGAGGCACATCAATGCTGCTTGAGGAGCAGGGCGAGACACACCTTCCCCCTGCACAGGAAGGACCCTGGTCAGGGCAGAATAAACCTAGGATGACATTCCAGCCAGCTCAAGAACAAAAGGGTTGGGGAAGGGACTGAGCAGGTGTGGTGCGACCTTGGCAGAGTTCCCACCAGAAAGAGAGGACGGTTAGGGATGGTTCCTTTGGGGTCTTCCTCAGAATGGGACAAAGCCCCTGGTTTCTGTGATGCCCCGCCCATTCCTCCCACTCATTCTGCAAAATCTCCTGAATTCTCCAGTGCATTGCAGAGGTTGCAGCCAAAAAGCCCTGGAGATGTCAACTAGAGCAGAAGCCGGAGAAGCCTGTGACTAAAAAGGCTTGGCAGGGATCTTTGGAGCCACAGCTTGCCCAGTGTCTCCTCTGGCGTTTGAGGATTTAATGAATCCTTGTTTTGTTTTGTTTTTGCACAACATTCTTTCCTTGCCAGAGAAGGGTGTGGATATGTGTGTTAAGCAGGTAAGCCTAGAGGCATCTCTCCAACACTGGCATTTGCATGTAAAGAGGGTAGGTGTAGGATCTCCTCTCCAGGATACTTCCAGTTTCCTCAGGAAGTGAAGGGGAGGCATTCATTCCTGTCATTTCATGTCTGACTCTGTCCTTTCAGTCATCAGGCGGTTCAGTTCCAATTCCCAAAACATTGGAACCAGCCACTGCTCATTCTGCTGTAGCAGCTCTGGTGACAGAACAGGGCACTGTGCAAAGCAGACCCTGAATAGCAGGGGCTTCCCTCCATGGATGGAAAATGGGATGCCCCCTGACTGCCTGTGACTACTAGTGACATCATTGAACCCGGCCAGGATCCTCCTGGTGCAAGGACTCAGGGAAGCA
This sequence comes from Naja naja, assembly GCA_009733165.1. Lineage (NCBI taxonomy): Eukaryota > Metazoa > Chordata > Lepidosauria > Squamata > Elapidae > Naja > Naja naja. The sequence goes on along the minus strand of CM019164.1, from coordinate 1,061,506 downwards.
TTTTCTGGAAGAAGGGAGACCCTCCCTCCAAATGTGTCTCAGCTGAGGAGAAATGTTGACTGAAGGGGATTTCGGGTTCCCTACAAAGTCCCACAGGTGGTCCTGCATCTGCTTTCTCATAGCCTCTCCTTTCTCCTCTCAAAATTCTTGACATCTTTTTCAAAGTCCTCTTGAGTTGCAGCAAAGTAACAGTAATATAGTCCCATTTTTTTAAAAATTACTCTTTTGCTTTATTATTATTTGTATATCTTTTAAATCTTTTAAGTCCTAATCCAATTCCATTTGTAAATCCAGTATTTCCATCTTTTCCTCTTTTATAACACCTTTTGTGTCCATTATAGAGTTAAATTGTGGGAGAACTTCTTGGACCCAAGCATCAAACATTTCTTTTGCAGTAGCCATCTGCTGCCGTCTAGTATCCTGGCTCCAAAGCCTCATCCCTTGTAATGGGTAAAAGATTTTTCCCATGTGAGAAGGTCCTTTTGATTGTCTTCACAGTCTTTCCTTAATTCAAATTCATCTGAATCCTTTGTCCATTAAAATACTTTCTAAGATCAACACAATAATCACTCTTTTAAGTGTATGTTAGAAAAATAAAAGTTACAATACTGTAGTCACATAAGTGCCTTTTTCTAAACAGTCTATAGAGACACTTACCTAGTGCAAGCTATACTTGTGGCTCCAAGGGTTTTCAATCTTAAATAATAATAAGGAAAAGGAGTAAGCTCAAAGAGGTTAAAAACGAGGTTTGGTCAACATTTCAATCCTCAAAAAAATTACATAAACAGCTCAGAGCATGTTGATTGCCAGCTGATCTGAAGCAACTACAAAAACACCAATTTCCATTTTCTACTTAAGAAAACTATCCAGAGTATATAAGGGTCCTCTCAAGATCTCTCCTTTATTCAGAGAATTTTGCCAGTTCAGATCAATTTCCAGCTGCTTTTGGCAGTCATGTCTCCAATAGTCCATGGAATGTCAGTTCCCAACAAAAGTGATTCAAGAAACAAAATCTGGTAGGTAGTGTCATTGTGTCCTGCCATTCTGTTGGAAGGGGGTGAAGGGTTACTGGCATTTTTCATAAGCTTTTGCTTTTGTCTTAGCCACTTGGGAATTAGGGAGGGGGATTGTCTTCAGAGACAGAGCAGACTCCCTCCCAGCTGGTTCCAGCCTGATTCCTAAGGGTGACCTGTTATCTGCCTAGCACCTCAGTGTTCTCAAAACAACCTTGCAACATCATATTGCCTGCCAATGGACTGGTCAAGGGGTTTGGATATGGGAACACAAAAGAATTGCTTTGTGCTTTGCGCGGGCTTTTCAGATTCCACCGGACTTTACTGCAACCATATTCTCGCAGTAAAAGTTCCTTTGATTCAATTCAATGGTGTGAAGATTTTTGCTTTTCTGAGGGACCAGTTGGGGCAGGTCCTTACAGGTAGATTTCATGGCACATTTAAGTCAAAGTTCCTTGTCCACTGTTGGTCATGTCATCATAGTTAAACCTTTAATTATCTTGTGCATCATATTTAATAAACCATCTGGATTTGCCTTGGTGATCTCTTCAGGTGAGCATCTCTTACACCAGCTGTGACATATCATCTACCATGTGCAAACATTTGTCCAGCTGTTGCAACACATGAGATGAATTAGTAAGCATGAAGCAGAAGCCACCTGCCCTGTGGAGAACACAGATCCAGATATGACCAGCTAAGCAAGATCAGTTAGACTGAGGAGGTCAGGAAATTACCTCCAACCTAATTGAACCTGCTTAGTGGCCACAAGATGGAGGAGATGGAGGACTCTGCCTTGGTGCTTACTGCTAGTGTGAAGTTTTAGGGATTTTATCCTGGAATTCCTGAGGTTTGAAAGTAGTAAGTGGGCTGGACTTGATCAAAAATTTGGATAATTTGGTGGAAGGTTGGGGCACTGGAGCTGCATGCTCTCCCTCAAATGGTGGGAGTTAGTACAGGGGTGCCCTCGTGGGTAAGGTGGGGTGTTTTTCTTTTCCCTGCTAACTACTTGGGTGTGAACAGGAAGGTTTGGTTAGGGCTGGGCTATTTTGGCAAATCTATTAGGAGAGAGGCTGGGTAATTGGGCATAAGGGGCTGAAGAAACACCCAGAGGTTCAGACCTGCTACCTACTCAGAGGAATGACTTCATGGATCATTTGAATAGGCCCTTTAATCTGGGGCAGAAGGGGCCTGGGTCCAGGAACCTAATATTTGGGAAGGCAGGCAATAACATCAGGGTAGTGGCAGGCATGGGAGGTGTGATGGGAGATGGGGGCAGGTCTCAGGGTAGGTGATCTTGATGCTTCTTGCTGCTGTTCCCAGCACACTGTGCACAGCCCAGCAACTCTCTTTGCAGCTTTATTGTTCCTAGTGTCTGGCAATTGCTGCTTAAGGCAAGGTTGGTCTGTCATAAAGTTTGCCTCACCAACAATTTTAAGATGGCTGACCTGGTATGCATTACTGAAACCTAGTTGGGCATGGCAGGGGCAGTCCCCTCTTAGATTTTAAGGGGTAACTTGGGAGTAAGGCTTGGAGGTGACTGCCCCTCCCCTAAGGTATAAAGGAAGTGCAAAGGTAGAGAAACCTTTGCAGGAAGCAAAGTTATTCGTTCTGTTCGGATTAAACCTTGAAGCTCTGTGTGGACTTTGGTTTTTTACAATTAATTTGGCATTTTAGTTGTTGGCAGCCATTCAAAGGAGAGAAGGTGGGTGCTTATCTCGAGAGACTGTTTGGGCTCACGGGCTGGGAATGAACATAATTCCCAGTGTTGAAATAAAACAAGAGTTGTTTGGACTAAGCGTGTGTTAATGCGGTCTCGGAAGCCTTGGTCAGAACAATAACTACCCCTCCCCCTGGAAACAGGCAATAGACCACAAGCTGGGCTCTTATGGATTCTCACCGGGATTCTTAATGTCCCTAGGGTTTGACCAAGCAAAGCAAGTAGTAATCAATAGATTGAAAGACATGAAGTTCCAAGAAGAACTAAATAGGTTGGCTTGCCACAATAGGGACAGAATCAAACAGGGAGTGTGGGAATCGGCAAGATATCTAAATGGTCTGATCTTCCCAAAACAAAGAGAACAGCTTTCTACAGAGTCAGATTTAATCCCTCTCAGCACTCCTTCAGGGCAGGTATAAGAAAACATCAATAGCAGAAGGGGTATGCATATGTGGTAAAGGAGAAGTTGAAGATATCTCACGTGTTTTATGCTGGTCTGTGACTAATAAAGTTATATTCTGTTCTATTCTAGGTGGGACGAGTGGCTCAGCTGCTAAGGTGCTGAGCTTGTCAATCAGAAAGGTCGGCAGTTTGGCAGTTCAAATCCCTAGCACTGCGTAATGGAGTGAGTCCCGTTACTTGTCCCAGCTTCTGCCAACTTAGTAGTTCAAAAGCATGTAAAAAAATGCAAGTAGAGAAATAGGGACTAGGTGGGACGTGGTGGCTCAGCTGCTAAGGTGCTGAGCTTGTCAACTTTGGTGGGCTGCCAACTTAGTAGTTCAAAAGCATGTAAAAAATGCAGAGAAATAGGGACCACTTTGGTGGGCAGGGAACAGGGTTCCGCGCTTTGGGCATTTAGTCATGCTGGCTACATGACCACAGAGATGACTTCGGACAGTGCTGGCTTTTGGCTTTGTAATGGAGATGAGCACGCCCCTAGAGTCGAAATGACTAGCACATATGTGCGAGGGAAACCTATTCTAGTACTTTACCTATTCTATTCTGTTCTCTAAGAATGTGCAGCAGAGTGAAGCATAGCAGCAATGGGTATTCTGCAAAGAGTAGCAGCCCAGTTCCAGCACCCACACCCTTTAGAGGGGTGGCTGGCTGTCCTCCTCTCCCTCCATCAGAAATGCTTTGTGTTCCAATCTGGTGGTGCCCCGCCTCTGACCCGGTCAGCAGCAGCCTTGTGCTCGGCAAGGTTACACCAAGGACAATCCAGGTATGCCAGGGAAGGAGAGGTCGGGAAGGATGGAACCAAATCCTGAGTCTGATTCACAGTTAACAGTTCTCTAGTTAAATTATAGTTTCTGATTGCTGGCTCAGAGCAAGCAATAAACATCTCAGCCACAAAACAGGAGGTTGCGTCTCTCACAGTTGCCTTCCTACTTCTTGTGCTCCTTTGGCAAGTGTTCCAAAATCACATCCTCCAAACAACCACTAGTTGTAATTAAACGCCTCTGTTTTCTTGGCAGATGAATCTTTCCCTTTCCTTCTCCACATGAGCACCGAGAGAAGAAGCAGGAGGGAGACAACAGAGCGTGACCTGTTCAGTGATGCATGCATTTAATTTAAATGCTTCAAGTTTGGATATATTCATTAGGTGAGCTGCCTTCCTTATTATCCCTAGAACTGGAGGGGGGCAGGAGGGGGGGTTGCCTGTGTTTGATTGATGGCAAGCAAGAAGGGAGGGTAGGGTAGCTGAGCTCTTTCCCGCAGTGGATTAGGGTTGTTCACAAACTCAGTCTGGCTGGGGCTTCGAAACAGGCAAGGCCAGCATTTGGCTGGCCAGTCACGTGGCCTTTTAGGGGCACCATGGAAAGGCCACCTGCCTGGCCTTTGGGCTCCATATCAGCCACGTTTCTTGGCTAGCCCTAGAATACATAGAAGTTGGCTTTCATCAAATATCCTCTAACCCCCTACTCCTTTGACCTCAAACTATCCACTACTGACCTCACCCCATTCCTAAGAGGTCTGTAAGGGGCGTGCATAAGGGCACCATCGTGCCTACCGTCCCTGTCCTATTGTCCTAATTTATTCGGGCCTGTCTTCTGTATTCTTACTCATGTTTATTCTTATACCTATCACCTTGTAAGCGATTGACTAATCAAATAAATAAATCAAATAAAAATAAATAAAACAAGGAACAGAATTGCAATAAGTGTGAAGGGACCACAACTCTGCCTCTGGCCATTGGGCATCCATGGACTGGCTGCTTGGATTTGGTTTGGGGTTTACTGGGCAACATAACTGAACAGGAGTGAATTTCTTCTGAAGGAGACATTACTGGGGTGGAGATGAAGGGTAGTCACTCCGGAATTAGCCATTCCTATTTTCCCTTGGAGAACAGCTCTTTGTCCAGGTGGAAGAAGGACTCCTGTCTTGGGCAAGGGATTGGACTAGAAGGCCTCCAGAGTCCCTTCCAGCCCTGTGGGTCTATGATTTTAATTGGGACTAAGACATTCACCTGTCCTTTCCTGCATGATTTCCTATCCTCAGAGACAATCAGAAACAACAGGGACAGAAACACTCTGCACTACCAGATTTCAGAAATGATTTTCAAACTTTTGTAGGAGAAACTGGAAGCTTTCAAGAAGAGACTGGTCTGCCATCTGTCAAAAATGGTGTAGGGTCTGCTTGGGTGGGGGGTTGGACTAGATGGCCCACAAGGTCCCTTCCAACTCTGGTAATCTGTCATCTGTAAACAAACTCTGAGTCTCCATGCCAGGAAAAAACACCAAAGTTGACAAGAATGGATGGTTCTGGAAAGCAAAGGGACGCGGCTGCTACCTGTGAAGTGAGAAAGAGGATATTAGTTGGTGGCCTGTAGCACTTACTCAGGTGGGGTTCACAACATCATCAGAGTTTTGAGACAATTTTTTTCAAGCAGGTTGACCAGTGTTGTGCAAACATTTTGCCAGATGCAAAGCAATACATTTGTTTCAATGTAGAAATCCAATAAATGAAATGAAAATGAAATGAAAATGAAATGAAATGAAATGAAACGAGCCACATTTGGTTTCCAAAGGAGGAACCATGTCTGCTCCCGCACCCCCGTTTCTATGAATAAATATGATTATTTGCAAAGGGAATTATTACAGAGTAACAGAGTTGACAGGGATCATGGAGGTCATCTAGTCCAACTCCCTGCCCAAACATGTCAGACAAGTGGCTAGGGTTTTTTTTAAGCCTCCAGTGATGGAGCACCCACAATTTTTGAAGGCAAGCCATTCCACTGATTGATTGATCTCACTGTCAGGAAATCTCCTTAATTCTAGGTTGGATCTCTCCTTGATACTTTTCCATTCGTTGATTCTTGTTGTGCCTTCAGGTGCTTTGGTGGATAGCTTGACTCCCTCTTCTTTGGGGCAGCCCCTGAGATAGTGGAAGACTGCTATCCTGTCTCCCTAGTCCTTCTCTTCCTTAACTAGACCTACCCAATTCCAGAAACCATTCTTCATCTGTTTTAGCCTCCAGATCCCCAATCATCTTTGCTGCTCTTCCGTGTGCTCTTTCTATAATCTCAACAATCCTTTTTTGTATCATGGCAACAGAGAATCCTAGGGCTGGAAGGGACCTTGGGGATCTTCTAGTTCAACCCACTGCCCAAGGCAGGAGTCCTCATGCCATCTCAGACAAATGGCTTTCCAATCCAGCTCCTGGAGGCAAGCTGTTGCTCCTTGGTTCCAGGTTGGATGTTTTTCTGACCAGCTTCCATCCATTGCTCCTTGTTCTGCCCTCAGTTGCTATGGAGAATGATTCAATCCCCCCTTCTGTATGTTATCCTTCTAATATTGGAAGATGGCTATCATGTCACCCCCTAAGCCTTCTCTTTGTTAGGTTAGACATACCTAATTCCCTTAACCGTTCATCATACGGTTTAGCCTCCAGACATCTTATCTTCTTTGTTGTTCTTCTCTGCACTTTTCTATGACCTCAGAATCTTTTCTGTATTGTGGTGACCAGAACTGGATGCAGTATTCCAGGTGTGCTCTTACCAAAGCAGTATAAAGCAGTACTAACACTTCCTATGATCTCAGTACTTTTCCTCTGTTGATGCAATCTAGAACTGTGTTGGCTTTTTTGGCAGCTGCAGCACACTGCTGGTGCATACGTACATGGCTGTCTACCAGGACACCTAATCCCTCTCACATACCACAGTTGAGCCAGGTACTGCCTATCCTGTACCTGTGCATCTGTTTTCTTCTGCCTCGGTGCATGACCTTATTTTTGCACCAACAAACTGTATCTTTTTGGATAGAGCCCAATGCTCAAGTCTGTCAAGATCCTTCTGAATCTTGAATCTATCTTCCAAGTATTAGCTGTTCTGCCCAGCTTGGTATCATCTGCAAATCTCCATCCCCTCATCTAGGTCATTTATGAAGAGTTGAAGATCACTGGACCCTTGAGGAACCTCACTATGTAGATCCCTTCATGTAGAAGTAATACCATTAAGGACTACATGCCGAGTGCGACTAATCTGCCAGCTATGAATCCATCTGGTGGTGGTGCTGTCTATTCCACATTGTTCTGTCTTACTAAGAAGTAGGCTGAGGTCTACTTTATCAAATGCCTTACTGAAGCCTAAGCACAGACTTAGCATTTCCTTGGTCCATTGATTTGGTCACTTTATCAAAGAAAGCAATGAGGTTTGTTTGGCATGGCCTGTCTTAACAACCTGTGCTGGCTTCTAGTAATCTCCTTGGAAGATTAGAACCACACCAGCTCTTCTCCAGACCTCTGATAGTTTTCCTGTGCTCCAGGATCTCTGGAAGATTTCATCCAGTGGTTCCCAGATCATATCTGCTGGCTCCTTCAGTACCCTGGTATGTAAACCATCTGGTCCAAGAGAGTTGAACTCATCCAAAACAAATAGGTGTTCTCTTATCAATTCCTTGCCTATTTTGACCAGCATTCCTGTTCTATCATGGTTGTGCTATCCAGACAGTATATAGGTAATTGGGAATGGAGATAGTTAAGTTAGAATTGGGAGCTGTCCCCTTAAGGAAATGCCTCATGGTAAATGTAGTTTATGTCATGTGGTCACATCTGTAATCCTGATTGGTCACTGAACTGACCCTTGGTTGGGTTGGGGGAGTTTCCTTTACTCCTGCTTGGACCCCAGCAGTGTGCTGGTGTCTCACCCTTTGCTCCATCATTATGGGATGAAAGATCACTATAATTTTACACTATGAAGTCAGCTGCGCAAAGAATTGAACATTAGATGAATCTCGACGTAACCATGAGTTATATTTGAGGATGCCTTGTGAACCAATAAAGAAACTTTGTACGGAAGCCTTTGTAGAGTTTAATCTGACTGTCTTTATATTCAGCCAGTGATTAAAAGACAGAACAACGGTACTGCTTTTGACAGGTTGGACTATTTTTAGCTTTTGTGTAAAAACATGCAAAAATTAATTAGGCGCTTCTGCCTTCTACCTGCTGCTGGTCATCACCTTCTCTCATTAGAGCACCAACCACTTCCTTGATTTTCTTCTGGCTCCTTAGATTCTGAAAAAATGTTTTTGTTATATTTGGCTTTTGTTGCAAGACTTAGTTCATTCTGAGCCTTGGCCTTCCTGACTCAGTTCTTGCAGATTCAGGCTATTTGCAGGCATTCAGCTCTAATTACTAACCCCTCTTTCCATTTTTTTAATAGTTATCCTTTTTGTCCCACAGCTTCTCAAAGAGCTTTGTGCAACCACGCTGGTCTCATCAGGCGTCTCTTGTTTTTCTTTCCCTGTGGTTTTGTTTTTGTTTGGGACTTCATTATACTCGTAGCCTGCCAAAACTTTGCAAGCAGGAACATTTTAACAGAAGTTTGGAAGAAGCTACAATCATTTATTTATTCCTTGCCTCTGAGTCAGTATTGAGTCCTCGTGGCTGCCTGGACAGGTCCCTGCAGTTTGACTTTGAAATGGAGCCTGGACAGCAGGGAGTTAGGCAAAAATAAGCATCCTCCTCACTGAAGTATGGTTTAATTTTTTTATTGTATTTTTGTTGTTACTTGCTTATTTAGAAGATAAGAGTTTAGCTGTAAGGCTTTATCAATATTGTATTTGATGCATAGATTTCTTTTGAGATTGTTCCAGGGAAGCAGCAGTGTTTTAATCAGATGGATTGGGCAGATATTCATGTTTTCGGGTAGTCAGGAAATCAGTTCTTCCATGAAGAAGTGGGCTATGGAAACTGGCAGCTGAGAAGAGAGGGTGAGGCCAGAGTTTAGACAGACAGGAAGGGTGGAGACAGCTCAAAGGGAAAATGACTGGGGCCATTGGTTAGCCTGGCTAAGGGCAGCAAGCAGGGCCCATAAAATCACACCATGGCAGGAGGCTCCAGTTCGTGAGAATGGGAGCTTAAATGTCTGCCAAGGATGGGTGAATATGGGGTGCTGCTGACCAGATCCCAACCCCAGCTGGGAACCAGTGAAGGATTGAACTTTAGACCTTCTGCTACTTCTTTAGATGAAAGATTACTGTCCGTCATTCTGAGCTCACATCTGCCAGTTCCTTGAATGGCCAGGAATGGAAACTATCCAAGACCTGAATTCCTTCAGAACAGCTGTGAAGAGAGGAGAAGATAGAAGGCCAGATTCGGTTGCGTGACAGTTCTCTGGTATTCCGTCCTGTAAGCCAGGAATGTAGATAAGATACAAATCAAAAGAGGAGAAAAACAATGCCTGACAGATCGGACAAGGTGTGACATTTTGCCTTTTGCACAGTTCTTAGGATCTGTGCCTGCCTACATGAGATGGATTGCTTCCTCTAAGAAAGCCCTCCATCACTGCAAACCTGTTTTTATCACTGAAAATGCCAAAGCTTTTAGTGGGGAGAAGCGAGAGCTCAAGGCAGTATTGTGTAGTAGTTCCATCCTTTCTTGAGTGGTTGGTTCCCATCACTGTGCCTGAGGAGAAGCTGAGCTCCATGGCACTTCACTGTGGTGGCTTCAAGGTCTCCCTTCCCCCATTCCTTTTAAGGGAAGGGATTCCAGGTCCTTCCATGATGGCCCTGTCCATTCAGCTTCCAGAAGTGAGATCTGCTCCAACCCTTTGGGCCTTCCAGAAGGGCATTCAAGCCAGGTTTCATGGGTTGACTTGGGGCCCTGAATGGGGTGTTCTTTGCCGGAGGTGTTTGATGGGGCAAGAAGAAGACCTCACCCCCCTTGTTGTCTGCTCACTTACTTCTAGTTTTTATATAACTTTTCTTAATTTTGTTTTTATATTTATCTTTTCACTATTTGTAAGAGCCGGTGGTGCAGTGGTTAGAGTGCAGTATTGCAGGCTACTTCTGCTGACTGCCGGCTGACTGCAATTCAGCAGTTCGATCCTGACCAGCTCAAGGTGGACTCAGCCTTCCATCCTTCCGAGGTGGGTAAAATGAGGACCCAGATTGTTGGGGCAAGAGGCTGACTCTGTAAACCGCTTAGAGAGGGCTGGAAAGCACTGCTAAGCAGTATATAATAAGTCTAAATGCTATTACTATTGCTACCAGTATCCATAGTCACATTAGTGAGATGGGTGGCATATAAATTTATTACATAAATAAAAACATCTGCATAAGGCTTCTGGGTTCATTGAATGGTTTGGGTATGCAGAAATTGGATTACTGCAACTTGCTCCAATTTCCAGGTTGAAGACAACCTGGAAATTGATATAAAATGTTCCCATTTGCCAATAGAAACTGCCCATATTATCTTGTTACAGTTGTGCATTGGTTGCTAATTTGTGTCCAGGTGTTATCCAAGGAACTGGTAATAACCTATAAAGTTCTAGGTGACTTTATACTTAGTTGACCGTGAGACCATTTATTCTAGGTAGTAGAATCACCCAGCCAAACTATGCCAGAGCAGAGTGCATGCTCAGTCAGTGTGCTTGCTCCCACATGGGGTGATAAGCATTCTCCGCCCCCCCTCCTGTGCGGTGACCTGCCCCTTGTGATGTTCAGAAGTGAGTGAAGATGTGACTTGTTTGGAGAGGATCCAGGGACTGAGAAAGTGGGGAGACAAAGGTACCTGAGGTGGGATAAGTGCTGGTAATTCCTGAAAGTGGTATAAGAAGAGTTTTTGATATATTTGTTGGGGGAGGATGCTGTTTTTGTTGTTCATCACAAACACACCATCTCTATCCCCTTTTTAAATAGTGATGTTACCCAGCTGACCTAGGGAGACTGTTTAAGAAAAGGGTTGGCCAAAGCACGATGAGATTGATCCAAGGGGGGCTTCAAACTGGATGCTGTGGTGCTGGGGAGCATGAAGGGGACACTTGGAGGAAGGTGAGCTTGGCTTCTTTAGGACAGGAAGGCAGATTCAGCACGTGAGACCTGGGGGGTCTGATGAATCTCACGAGGGAACATGGAATGGAAGGATACAACTAGTTGCAAAGGAGGCAAACAGGCCTCTGGGCGAGGGGAGGTCCTGTTTGGCCCCATACTTGGGATACGTGATCAGATTGGAATGAGGCCCTGCAAGGCCCTGCGGTTTTCAACATTTTATTGATGACCTGGATGAGGTAGAAGGGAATTAATCAATGCCATAACATTCGCTGGGGTAGTTAATGCCCTGGAAGACAGGAATAAGACCAAAGACAAGCTTCCAAGTTAGCAAAATAGAATGAAAGTAATTCAGGGCAAAATTTAACAGAGATAAATGCAAAGTTATGCACTTAGGAAACTAATCAAATGCTCAAGGATAGAATGGGGGCTATGTTGGGGTTTTTTGTAATATTAAAGGTGGATGGCTCGTTACCTTTTTCTGTGTGAAACTACCAAAGAAGAGTCCAGGCCCAGTGATCCAAATCCAAGGCTGTTTATTATTGTAAAAGTACAGAAGTAACAAAAATCAGTCAAAAGTTACATCAGTGTCCACTTGCTTCTTTCTGAAGTCTTTTTCTTTTCCTCCTATGAGGCAGTCATCTATATGGCTGGAGTTCCAAGAAGCCCTCCTTATGTCTGGAACCTTGGAACTTAACTTGGAACCTTGGAACTTAACTTGGAACCTTGGAACTTAACTTGGAACTAAGGTCTGAGAACTGGGTTAGCTCCTTTTATAGTCCTGAGCCTGGAGGGGTGGAGCTTGACAAAGAACTGGGAAGATTCAAACACAACAGTACAGTGATTGGCCTATTTAAACATTTTTCAGTTAGGCTGAGGTGGAGGCCAGTAGAAAGTGCACAGCCACCCCATGGAAAACCCTTTTCCACAGGCTAGCTGCTTGGGAACCGTACTCGTGAAAAATACTTGGAATAATGGAAGCTGAGTATGAGTCAGCAGTTTGAAGTAGCTGCAAAAGTCATTTAAATTGCACCAAGAGAAATAGTTTCCAAATCACAGGAATATTCGGAATATTCTGTCAAACTCTGGACTTCAACTATAACAGATATTGAGATGATCAATAACCTCTTGGGTCACCGGTTCAGGGATATTTCCTCACCTGAACCAATAAACAGAAGGACCACGGGTGGGCAAACAAGCAGGGGCAGTCAGAGAGAGTTTCAACTTCCTGCCAGCTTCTCCATGGATTTTGCTGGCCGGAAACATCCAACACCATGATCATAGCACCATGGCTGATCACAGGGGCACAACAGCACGGCAGGACAGTCTCATGGGGCTGCAGCAGCCACAACTTTCCCTATTCCATGGGTTTGGGAGATCCTTGAAATATCAGTCCCAGGGAAGTCACGGATCCCAAATTTTGGATGCATTCTTTAGGTTTGCTAATTTCAGGTACCTTGATTCGAAAAGTGTTGCTCTACAATGCACCCAATTGAAGAACAGACCAGACAGTTTTAGTACTGTATAGAAGATACAATATAAAGAAGGGTGTAAGGTAAGACTAATAAAAGATAGGGAAAGAGTTGAGACTATTTTGCTTTATGAGCAAAAGGCCAAGCCAGAGTGCAGGACACAAAATCATGAAGTCACAGGAAAGAAGGTTCAGAGGTGGCATTCAGATGGTTCTGACCAGTTCTGGAGAACAGGTAGTGGAAATTTTGACTAACTCAGAGAACTGGCCAATCCACCTCTGATTGGCCATGTCAACCCCATCTCTTCTCTGCCTCCCATTGAGTCCCAGCTGATCGGCTGGGTCTCCTTTGGTTGCCCTGCACAGGAGAACAGAGCTGGGAAGCAGGTTAGTGGGCTGGGGAGGGAAGGGGGATTTTGCAGTATATCCTTCCCCTGCCACGCCTGCCAAGCCATGCCCACCAAGCCACCCACAGAACTGGTAGTAAAAAAATTTGAATCCCACCACTGAGAAGGTTGATGTTTAGTCTCAGGAAACTTCTAACAGTGGGACCAAAAACTCTCTTTACTGGATGTACTTGAGCTACAGTGACCATTAGTTAGTTTTAACCATTCAGTCGTATCCGACTTTTGGCGACTTTATAGACAAGTGTTCTCTGCCCTGTCAGTTGTTGGGTGTTCATCTTTGTGTCACATTTGAGGGAATCAAGCCAGTGGGTTCTTTGCTTGCCTTTTCTTGATCCACTAACCATTCCTAGCATCACTGACCTTCTCCAATGAAACAGTGGCTTTTATTACTAAAGATGGTCCTTTATTTCAGGAAGCTCTTGCTTAGATTTAATATATTTTTTTCAAAAACGTATTTCACCCCTTTATTCTGGTCATTTAACTTTTACAGTACAAATGGTATCATTTAATGCACAGTTTTTCACATTCATGTGGGGGAAAAAATGGAAATTGAATTGTCTTTTTAAAATAAATGTTAAATATACTGATTTTATTTACTGATCTTCGAGGCTGAAACCATCCGTGGAAGGTAGATTGTGCTCTGAAGAGAGAGATTTTGAGTGTGGTATTCCCATATACACTTATACTTCAGCAGGGAGGGTGTGTGGTTGTGTGTATGTGTGTAAAGAGGAGGGGCTCCTGGGCAGAGTCCTTATCAGAGGTGTCAGAGATCAGAATAGCTACTAAAGATCAGGTGCGCTTCCATATTCCTCTTGATACGCAGAATTAAAATATCTGGGGACAACCCAGTCAACCCAGCATGACTTCTCACCCATGGAGTAATATCACTCGTATTACTGCTTATTATTAATAAAACAAAAGTCACCTCCCAGTAATACAAATATGAATCAGCTCTCAGAGTAACCAACCCACTTTGGTAGCAGGCATCCCTGGCTAATTTTTTTACATGCGAACTTTTCTTCAAAGGGCTGAACCCACCGACATTTTTGGGAAACGTCTCTCTAGGATTGATGGTTAACTTTGAAAGAGAAGCATTTTCCCTAGCTGGATTCTGCTTTGACCTACAGGGTCTGGCCCTCGGTTTTCTGCTGCAGCAGATTGGAAGCTATCAGTTGTCCCACAGATGAAAGTGAATCAGTTATGTAACCAGAGAAGGCAGAAACCCCCGGCTGGGAGGAGGAAAGATAGTGAAGGTTTAAACATCCTGTAGGTTGGCATGCGAAGGACCCACTGCTAAGAAGCAGGTGGGGGAGGCCAGCCTTGCACACAGAAAACCTTTCCTCCTGGCCAGGAAAAGAAGTCAGAATCAACTCCCCTCCCTTTGTTCTTGCATTTCTGACTCCACACGGCTCCCCCCAACTCAGCTGCCCCTCAGTGTCACCAGATGTTGCCCTCCTGCCTCTCGGCTGCTTCTGATTTCAGGTGAGAATTTCTCTTGTCGTAAATTGCCTATTCGGGTAATAAAATTGGCCTTTTTCTGTCACAAGTGCAGTGCTTTTCATATTTTCACTTCCAGCTGTCTTTTACTCTTTTCTCTCTTAGTTAATAGAGGCCATTGAGGGTAAGGTCCCCTTAGAAGTCATCTGCTCAATGGAACCCGAGAACGGAGAGGAGTTCGGTGGAAGCAGGACAAAACCTGAGCTTTTAATGGTGTTTTTGATTCGTGAAATAGAGAAAATTGCATTTGATTATATCTGTAATGGGGGATTATAACTTTGGACTGGCAGGGCAGCTAATGGCTACTTCACTGCAGGGAAAGGTTTTGTCTTGTCACATCGATGCGGTTTGAAACAATTACGTGCATTTAAAATATTGTAACTTTGGATTTGCATAGCTCAGACTTCTCCACCAAAATATCCGGGGAGGGGGAGGCTGAGCAAGGCTGCTCCTTGACTCTTGGGCGTCTCCCCCTCCCCCAGAACTGTAATCTCAGTATCAAGAGCTGCAGCCTCATTGCCCACCAGATGCTGGTGCATTTAGGAAACTGGCAGGGCCGGATTGCTTCCTCCTCGCTTTGGCCCTTCACAGGTCTTTCTGACCTGTGAAAGGCCAAAGCAGAACTGAGCACCTTTGGGGAGAGAAAGAGCCCCCCCTTGACCTTTCCCAGATGCTTCGTTGGCTTGGTTTTGCCCCCAAATCTTCCTGTGGGGCAAAGCAGCGTGGCTCCTGGGGACCCATGGCTGAGTCTGCATCAGGTTTGGTGCATGCGGGCACACCTGAGAGGGTGGGACCCCTGGCAGAAATGGGCTGAAAGTGTCTAGTCTTCATGGCACCACTCAGAGCTGGGTTTTCACGGCTTGTGCCTTGTTTGTGATTGTGCTGCTGTCAGGGTTCTGACACGGATGCCCTTATTAAGGACGAGGCAGCCCTCGGAGGCAGCTGTGGGTGGTTTGCCTGCAAGGTCCAGCTTACCAGGCAAGCAAACAGGACCAGCAAACAGTTGTGCAAAGAGAGGAAACCTACACTTGGTTCAGCAGAAGGGGAGACGGGGGAGAGATGGAAAAGAGGAGGAAGAAACAGGGAGCAGGAACCGAGGTGAAGGGATGGGCGGCCTTTGCCTGTAATTGAGCTTTGCTTGTGGATGGCCGGCTCCCAAGACAAGAGGAACAAGGGAAGAGGATTTTCATGTAGGGGTTCAGCAGAGAAGAATGAGGAGGAAGCAGAGGAGATGAATGAGGCTGATTGTTGTGCTGCAGGCACCATTTTACTGCTGACTCCGCTGCTGACCAGGTTCGGAGAAGCCGTAAGGAAGCTGTGTGGCCAGACGGTGCGCTCCCTGAATGAGTGAACAGGGAGAGCGAGCAGCGAGTTTAGTAGTGCGACCCTTTGGGGTCTGGATTTATCATAAAGAGGGAGGAAGCTGCTCCTAGGAGGGGCAGGGTCATGCTTGTTTTCTTTCCTGAAGATAACCTGTGTGTGCAGGCTGCTTGACTTCCACGAAGAGGAAGGGAAGGGTCTACCTGCCAATTTATCAGGAATTCTTGGAAAGGAGCCTTCAGGGAGGCCAAGTGCCACAAAGATGGAAGCAAACTGAGCGGCGGGCAGGAGAGGGAGGGTGTGACCGAGAGGACCAGGAATATTCTGCAGCTTCAGAAAAGCTCTCCCTGTGGCGGAGGGCTCTGGCCCTGCATGAAAGGCAATTGTTATGTATGCTGGTTTGAAATCATTGGTTAAGTTTGAATTGTTCTTGTAAAGTGTTGGAAATGATTGGTTTAGAAAGCGGAAAACCCTGCACTCTGATTGGCTGTCAGCTGCAGCTGCCGGCTATAAGTAGCAGCCGCAGCAAAGCCAGTTGGGTCCGTTCTGAGCTGTAGTCACTAATAAACTAAAGAGCTTGAAGCACTCCGCGTCTGTCTCTTCGTGCAAACTTAACACTGGCGACGAGGATGGGATTCCCCTGAAGAGAAGGCAACGCGGAACAGAAGAAGAGCGAGATGGCTGCACTGAACATCCCCCCACCAGCCCTGTTTGATCCGGACGGGCGAAGACTGGAGTCGATGCAGATCGTTTCCAAATGTATTTGGAGAGAAACGATCTTGCTGCCATTTCCAAGCAGCGGAAGAGGGCGGTCTTCCTTACGTACTGCGGTCCGGCAGTTTTCAAGATGTTGAAGGCCCTACTGGGAGTCAAATAAGTCTCAGCTGAGCCAGAAATAAAGTAGGCTTAATTGGTGGTGACGTGGTAAAATCACACGGCTCTGGGGTTTGATTTGTTTATTTATTTATTTATTTGATTTGATTTGTCAATCGCTTACAAAATAATAGGTATAAGTATAAAACACAGTAAGAATACAGAAAATAGATGCGATTAAATGGGGACAATAGGGCAGGGACGGGAGGCACAATGGTGCACTTATGCCTTGCCTTTACAGACCTCTTAGGAATGGGGTGAGGAATGGGGTGAGGTCAAATTTGAAGTGATCCTCACCTTTGGGGAACAATCTTCCCTTGTTCAGCAAAAATAGTCATCGTGTGGTGGAAGCAGACTTCAAGGGAACATTAGGAGCAAGAACTGAAGAGCTGAAGACATGGCTTGGGATGACTTCCCTTGAGAGACTGAAGCAGAGAGATCTTGCTATATCAGATCCTGCATGGAGCTGTCCTTTGATCTGTCATTTGATCCTTTCTAGGAGTTTATGAAGTTCTGCTGTAGCTTGATTTGGTGTTGGGTGGGATGACCGAGGGAAATTCGGTACATTTTTAGCCCCTTGAAGGACATTGAGCTATTCAACTAAAAGCACTCTATTGAAAATCAATAAGCATAATGTGTTTCAAAGCCAAGTAAAATAAAATATTACATAATTTTCTGATATTATCGTTCCATATTGCCAGAATAAACATGCTTCTTTACATGAATTTTAAAAAGTGCCAAATATGGCAGAGGTTGTTCAGATGTAATCCTAGCCCTTCTCATTTTTAAACAGAAAAACAAGTCTATGAAACATGAGGGTTATTTTATTTTTGTTTTGCTTGTTATTTGTTATTTTAACTTCATAGCCATTTAAGCTGCAGTGCAAACACAATAAAGTTTGGGCTGGAAATTCATAATTGCAAATGCCAGATAGTTTGCATGAATAGGAAGGCAAGATTTCTTGATTAAAATCAATACAGTCAAATTATACCTGTTTTTAAAAGCACCTGACTGCCCTGGAATTCAGTATGACTAATTGCCTAAGCTACATAATGAGTAGCAGATGAGAAAATCAAATTTAAAAGCGAACAATTTTAGCTTTCCTTCTTCTGCTCTCATGCTGCAGGACCAAACAGTTGGAGTTCACCCATCAAACAAGTCATGGTCAAAGAAGTCAGAATGACTCCAAGCAAGAATGCCAAGCCATGGTTTTCCAATCTAAGTGGCCTTCGCAAACATGCATAGGGAAAGGGGTGTCCTCCAAGGGAGAAGGAGGAGGAGGAGGAAGAGGAGGAGGAAGAGGAAGACTGAGTACTGAGTAGTATTAAGCCTACGTTATTCAACAGGTGGCTAGCAGTCCAGATGAGAAGCAGACAGGCAGTGTTATTTGACCAATAGATGACTATGACCAAGTTGGGTAGTGCTGAAGCAGCTCAAAATCCCAGACAGTCTGAGCCCAATAACAAAGCATCACATCCTAATTAGCGGAAGCAACAATTCTCTCTCTGCAATAGATAAATCACACTTGGAATAGGAGCCCCAGCCTGGGCATTGCCGGCTGCCTCTTAGGAGGAATTTCTGATAATAAGAGCCATTAACCAACGGAACGTGGTGCCTGGTGCTGTGATGGATTCCCCTTTACTGGAAGAAATCTCCCTGGATTCCTAAGCTTCCAATTCACATTGACTGCCTTCTCTTCCATTCATCTTCTAACAATCCCTATCAGACCACTTGTCTTTTTGGCAGCAATCACACTCTAGATTGATATTTTCAGCCAGTCAAGCTTATTTGCTTGGATACCACATTCCTGACTGGCCAATGAAAAAATGCTTGCTTATCCTCCCAGGGGCACCATTTGGGGCGGGGGGCTGGGGGCCTCTACCCAAGCAATCCTGGGCCTGAGCACTCTCAGAGCAAAGTGGAGTGAACATGTCTGGCCACAGAGCCAGCTGGCAAGGCAATGGGGACATGGTGAGAGGGGCTGTCTGGTGACGCTGGCCTACTGCTGCCCTGAAGAGCACCTGGAAGGGAACT